>JAVLUX010000018.1:14127500-14172500 GCA_032164185.1 Moxostoma hubbsi | reverse complement strand
TGCATTGTAGGGACCTACAGAGCTGAAATAATCTTCTAAAAATCTTTGTTTGTGTTCAGCAGAAGAAAGTCATACACTTCTGGGATGGCATGAGGGTGAGTAAATGATGAGAGAATTTTTGGGTGAATCATCCCTTTAATAATGTGCTAGCCAGGGTTTGCAAATATTTCCTCCTCTATATAAGATTTTAAGCACTGTTGCCTTTGACTAACTCTCTTTTTTCTGTTCTATTTATTTATTTATTTTCTATTTTCTGTAA
Organism: Moxostoma hubbsi; assembly: GCA_032164185.1. Classification (NCBI taxonomy): domain Eukaryota; kingdom Metazoa; phylum Chordata; class Actinopteri; order Cypriniformes; family Catostomidae; genus Moxostoma; species Moxostoma hubbsi. The sequence continues at coordinate 14,172,241 of JAVLUX010000018.1, read as the reverse complement.
AGTTGCTTTGAACACATTGTATTGTGAAAAGTGTTATGCAAAAAAAAAAATATTAAATGTAATTTAATTAAAGAAACATCAGTGTATGTTAGGTACGCTGAGACCTGCATCAATTCCACTAAGTCTCTGATTTCCATTCAGTGCTCCTTATGTAGTTTAAGTTGATTGTCTCATTGATCTGTTTGAGTTGGAATGATAGGTGCAAGCATTGATCAGTGGGAGAGTAGGTGTTCATTTAATGATGCCTTAACATCCAGGATCATTGATCTGCAGTCCAAGCTAATCATTGCCATTGATGTGGCAAAGGGAATGGAGTATCTTCACAATCTAACCCAACCAATAATTCACAGAGACCTCAACAGGTTAGTCACCATCATCATCATCATCATCATCACATGCACATCAATGCACATTCAATAGTCTTGATGTTCCCCAGTCCATCACTCTCCTACTATATTTTTAAAATCAGGATATTTTGAGTTCCACATAATAGCACTGGCAGCAATGGTGAAACGTGGTATTGTGAGATCTGGATTGTAAACATTCATTCACCTAGTGATGTCTTTTCAGTCATAATATTCTGCTCTATGAGGATGGGCATGCTGTGGTGGCTGATTTTGGAGGTAAGGAAAGCCACACAACACAACTTTAGACACATTCCAGGTCTTACCTCACTATCATTGTAAATATACCACATAGAGACTACTTTGCAAATCTTTCATTGAAAATCTAATTTAAACTGGAACTAATCCGAAAGTTTTACGATTTTGTAAAATTGAAAACAAAAATGTTATGACAAGAAATTAGTGATTTTAACTATGTTCATTTTACATATTACATCACAAAAAAATAGAAGTATTTTCACTTGTGGTCTCAGACTCGTTGGCCCCATTGTATATGTAATGATAATGTTTTTGTACTGTTTTGCAGAGTCTCGTTTCCTAATGTCAATGGATGAAGACAATATGACCAAACAACCTGGGGTACATACGGCCTCTCCAGACATTCTGTGTGCTTTGTTAATTTTGTTTATTAATTAACACCTTGAAAAGGTAATGTGCAAATAACCACGTCCAACTAATTCAGCACATGGTGAGCAATTTTCTGTTCTGCTTACATTGTGGTTTTGGCGCTCTCATATGTCAAATTAAGTACGTCAGAATGTCCTCTGGGTTTAGCCAATGTATGTCACATAGTGTTTGTGTTCATCAATGAGCTCTCCTGATTCTCTGTAGAACCTGCGCTGGATGGCCCCAGAGGTTTTTATTCAGTGTACACGCTACACAGTGAAAGCAGACATGTTCAGCTACGCCCTCTGCCTGTGGGAGCTGCTCACAGGGGAGATTCCATTCGCCCATCTCAAACCAGGCACTGCACCCCTATATTTACTTCTATAATAAACATAATTAATGTCTCAAATTATGTTCTTTGCACTTTTTATTGGGTCATAAGTTTGAAGTTCAGTCTTCCAGTGAGTTTTTATCTTAATTTTCATGGTATAGCCAGTTGAATTATAGAGTTGGTTATTGTTAATATTTAAATTAAAAGGTTGTGCCCATTCTGTGTTCACTCCTTATAGCTGCAGCCGCTGCAGATATGGCCTATCATCACGTCCGTCCTCCAATTGGATACTCGATCCCTAAACCCATCTCAGCACTGCTGATGAGGTGCTGGAATGTCTGTCCTGAGGTGAGTGGCCCACATCTATCCCTAATAAAGCAAACGTGCTTCAGATAAGACAAGTACGATCAAGAAATATGTTCCTAAGTAAGTTTAAGGATTGCTGAAAGGGTATAAAAACAGATATTCTTAAGACTTCAAATTTGACATTTCTGTCCATTCACCCCATATACTTCTATTATAAGTGTTCTACTGTACACATCAGCAGCATTTGTGGCTTAAAGGGATAGATCACCCAAAATGTTTTATTTTCTTATCATTTACTCACCCTCATGCCATACCACATGTGTAAGACTTACTTTCTTCTGCAGAAAACAAACAAAGATGTTTAGAAGAATGTCTTTCAGCTCTGTAGATTCTTACAATGCAAGTGAATGATGACCAGACATATGAAGCCCTAAAAATCACATAAAGGCCACATAAATGTAATCCATAAAACTCCAGTGGTTTAATCCGTATCTTCAGAAGCGATATAAGTGCAGGTGAGAAACAGATAAATATTTAAGTCCCTTTTTTTAACCATAAATCTCCACTTTCACTTTTAAAATGTGGAAAAAATATGAAAGTGAAAGTGGATATTTATGGTAAAAAAAATACTTAGATATTGATCTGTTTCTCATCCACACATATCGCTTCTGAAGATATGGATTTAACCACTGGAGTCGTATGTATTACTTTTATGCTCCCTTTATGTAATTTCTGGACCTTCAAAGGTCTAGTCACCATTCACTTGCATTGTAAAGACCTAGAGAGCCAATATATTCTTCTAAAAATCTTTTTTTTTTTTTTTTGTTCAGCAGAAGAAATTCATACACATGTGGGATGGCATGTGGGTGAGTAAGTGATGATATCATTTTTCTTTTTGGGTGAACCATCCCTGTATGATTAGCTTAAATTGCATTTTAATATATACAACATGACATCAAAATTGACTCTTTATACTTTAATGATGCATATACCTAGTCTTAGTTTAAACTATTCATTGGTGCAATGTTATTCCAAATAAAAATGTCTGTCATTTTTATTCAAAATGTAATAATTTGCTCTTCATCTGAAATGCTTTTCATTGCCTTTCAAGTCCTGCCCTTCATTTTTCTTTTCTCAAATAATTTCACTTCAAAAGTCAAAATAGGGATGCAAAATGTGTTGCAAATGGCAATTCATATTGACTTTAGCTCCCATATGTGTGCCCCTGAGCCTGTTTATAATCAGTCAGATTAGCCAGAATGCCTTGAGCGGAGGACAATTTTTCTTCCCTGTTCAACCTGTTGCTAGCCTACCACATCTCCATACAACAAACCTGTGCCAGGTGTTTGCTTGTGTACAAGCACCATATGATGTTCTCACAGCTGGTCTCTCAGGTGCATGGCTGAAACCGTGTCAAGTGAGCATGTTAGGAATGTGCCCTGCTACCTAATACAGCTTAACGCTATTCTCTAGAGCACAGAACGTTTGCTGAGCAACACTTTGGCAGAGCCAGGAAATATAAGATGCTAACAGCTAAAAAATGCTTTAATATTAATACCTTTATTTAATGGGTGGATTTTTAGAGTTTAACATTTAAATGAATGTATATTGGAAATTAAATATCTTAGGGGTTTTTTTTCTTCACCATTGTATCAAGTCTTTCACTAGTATCTATCTAGTAAGCACCTTTTAGTTAATAATGGTCCTGCTGTGTGACAAACGTAGTCTCTAAAATTAATATGAGGTCATTAAAGCTGCATGCATAAAAATGATACAAGAATTAGCATAATGCCGTTTAAAAGAATTTAATATGGAATACGCCATGTCAAATTTCCCAAAGTATTCAATTTTAACTACCCATAAGTATATACAGTATTATGGACTGGTTACATAATTTGTTTAAGGTGCAAACTGTCAGTAATGAATACATAGAGATAATCAGGAAATATTATTCAGCTCATGACCACAATAACTCCTTCTGATTCACAACCTCTATCATAGTTCTGTTTTTTTTCGGTCTTGCTCCTCTGATGGAGTACCAATGAGTCTGGTCCTTTGAAGTCCTCCTCTTTGAATGATGCGTGGGCTGCGATCAGTGAGCCCTCTTCAGCAGAATGCCTGATTGAATAGTCAGAGAAAAGTTTTCAAATGTACTCAAAAACCAACCTCTCTGGTGAATATCCTCATTTTTTCATTTGTCTCCGTTTCAGGAAAGGCCTGAGTTTTCAGAGGTGGTAGCTAAACTGGAGGAATGCCTGTGTAATGTGGAGGTAAATGAGATATACATTGTACAAGGAAAGTACACCTTAGACTTTGTTATCCCAACAAAGCAAAGTCATTTTTAGTTTTAAAGTTTAACTGCCTCAACTAAAAGTGTGGTCACACTACACTTCACATTCTCGGTGTTAAAAAAGGTCAAGTTTGGTGATCTCTGACCTACGAATGTGTAGAAGATGTGTGCCTAGAAGATGATTAAAATATCACACACTGACCTCTAAGCTTATAGTGATAGTTCACCCAAAACTGAAAGTTCTCTCATCTGGCAGGACTCAAGGGTGACGCAAGGTCGAGGGAACTGAGCCCGGGAGAAACAGGATGTACATATGGACACATGTGCAAAGAACACCGGAAGTCTTGGATAAAACAAAACAAGTCTTCCAAAAAGATGGATTCCAAAAGTTAATCCAAGAAAGTAACAAAGTTCCAAAGGGTTCCAAAAAACATAAATTCAACAACATATGTTTCAAAAACATTAGTCCAAAAACAGAGAGAACAAAAACAACAACTATAATTCACAAAGACTCCGGAAACATAGAAAACAGGACTAAAGGACTCAAATCCAAAAAAACATGCCCTGAAAGAACAACAACAACAACAACAACAACAAAAATGTCAAATTAAATACAACTAGGAAAACGAGGCACAGGTGAAATGAATAATGACAAGTATGGGAAACACAGGGAGAACAAAATTGCGACATCTAGTGAACAAAGTAAAACATGACAAGACCAAAACACTGACACTCATCATTTGCTCACGTTTATGCCAGATGTGTATGATTTCTTTCTTCTGCAGAACAGTAACAAATTTTTAGAAGAATATCTAAGCTCTGGTCCATACAATGCATGGTATGGTAGCCAGAAATGTATAGGTCCAAAAAGCATATAAAGGCAGCATAAAAGTAATCCACATTACTCCAGTGCAGGGCTGGACATGTAATCTGGCATACCGGGCATTTTCCCGGTGGGGCGACGCACATTGGGGGTGATCATGGGCGGACTGGCCATCGGGAGAACCGAGTGGGCCGGTGGGTCTGCCGCGAAATGTGCCGAATGGGCCGCGATAAGCTAAAATGATCCGCTGCGTTATGAAAACGGCTCTGCGATATGCAGAAAAGGACAGCGAACACCCCCCTTTGGGCCAGTTGCCATGTAAAATTTATCCGATTTATCTTCCCAGTCCAGCCCTGCTTCAGTGGTTAAATCTACATCTTCAGATGTGGTAGGTGTGGGTGAGAAACAGATAAATATTTATGTCCTTTTTTACTATAAATTTTCCTCCCTACCCAGTATGTGGCAATATGCACAAAGAATGCAAATCGCCAACAATAAAGTGGAAGAGAAATTGGACATTTATAGTAAAAATTACTTAAATATTGTTCTGTTTCTCAACCAAATTCATCATATCATGGTTGAAGATGTTGATTTAACTACTGGAGTTGTATGGATTATTTTTATGCTGCCCGTATGGGCTTTTTGGAGCTTCAAAGTTCTGTCCACTATTCACGTGCAATGTATAAACCTACAGCGCTGAAATTTTCTTCTAAAAATCTTTGTTTGAGTTCAGCAGAAGAAAGTCATACACATGTGTGATGGTGTGAGGGTGAGTAAATAATAAGAGAATTTTCATTTTTGGGTGAACTATTTTCAATTCAAAGAATACATGTTTCTAAGCTGTGTGTATTTATTGTTGCAGGGAAGTGAATAGACTGTATATTTTTACATTTTGAATATACTGTATATTGTACCTTTGCATCCTTTAAATTATGTGTTCTTCTGTCTGCCCATTATATGTTTGTGTGTTTCTATGTGTCCAGCTGATGTCTCCGGCCTCCAGTAACAGCAGTGGCTCTCTATCCCCATCTTCTTCAACGGACTGCCTAGTAGCACGCGGCAGTCCCGGACGGAGTCACGTGGCTGCCCTCCGCTCACGTTTCGAGTTTGAATACGCCCTCAACGCTCGAGCCTATGCATTTTGGAGCCAAAAGTACACACACCAGCACACATGCATCCTAAAACCATCAAAGCAGTAGCAGTATTGTGCAGTTCTAAGTTACCTCCAGAAGCCACTAAACACTGCCCACAAAGACTATAAAGATTAGACTATAAAATGGCACATTTAGTTCTATTTTCTGAGAAGCGCCCCCCTACCAGCCTATTGCCATGTAACTCCATAGAGAAATTACTGAGAAAACAAATATGAATTAAAATAGAGGCATTCCACAGCCGTTACGTCGTACCAGTGCATTAGTAGGAGTCAGGTCACCATGCTCTTTTGTTTGGACAGTGCCATGCAGACCAAACAAAACACTTCTGCACAACAGTCTGAAGTGCTGTTGCTTGGAAACAGACATGAAAACAAAAGAAAGAAAATGCAATGAAACTTGCATGACACTCACACTGAGAACCTTTGCTGGTGGTCACCTCTTAATTCTTTATGGGTGGCTATGAATGTGTGTTTTCTGAAGATGGGGGAACCTGACAACTGTCAACAAAACCAACAAGAGAGAAAATTACAACCAGGGACTCCTTCTGTAGGGCCAAAATGAGTAATAATCTTTGCAACATGCATTTTAGGTGACGAAATTGAGAAATGCAGGCCATTTCATGGTCTGCGCAGTAAGTTTTGCTAAATTAATAACATGAATGACCAAACAGAAAACAAATTCAATAGAGGATCATCTGAGCTCAACAAACTCTTCAAGGCCCCATTAAGCTGATATGACAACAACAAAGAGAACAGAAGTGTATCCTATTTAGTGTCATTAAAATTTCATATCACAGAAGAATGCTTGTTCTGTCTTCTCTAGGGTAAACCAATACTTATCTCATTGTTGAATAAAGCCTTTCTTTTCTGACAGCTCTGGTCGGCGATCCTCGCAGGGTTTGTCCCTGGATGAGCTGAGGAGGAACATGCAGTTTCCACCCACTGACAGAAACGGTTTGTGATTCTTGTGTGATTCATGTGTTTTTATACAGGTAATAGCTTAATGTGGGTAACATATAAATGTGCTTCAGAACCTTGTTTGCAGGCAAAGTTAACAATTGTTGTTTTTTATTTTTAATAGAGACTGCATCATAGCATTCATTTTGATTTAATGCATGCAAATACACAGGTTGCGAGGATAAAAACCTAGATTTGCAAAGATGAGAGAGAGCTCTATGTTTTTAGCATATGGTGCAACAAGTGGGTGGCTGTATTTGACGTGCACACTGTGTGCATGTCGCTTATTGTGCTCCATACTGTTCCCGCAGGATATGTGTCAGATCCCATGAGCACCATGCGTTTCCAATCATGCAGCAGCAATGGAAGCTTTGAGGACAGCAACTAGAAGCAGCAACTCTCCAAAGAACGTCACACATGAACACACACACACACACACACACAAACACACACACACACACACGCACTCACATACATGACTGATGATGACTGGTCCAGAAATACTGATCCAGAGTGGGTGTTACAGTATAAGAACACCCATAATGTAGAACACCCAACACTAAGTTCACATATATAATTTTGGCTTTTTCACATTATTTTGATTGATTTTGATAATTTTAAATTTCTATGTCAAGCATTTTACGTAATTTTTTTTATTTATTTTTTTTATAATTCAGTGGACCCTTTTCTAAGACTTTGATTAATAATTTCCACCTTGAATTAAATTATATATTACATTTTTTTAATTATATAATGTACATGTATAACATAATTCTTTGTTTTATATTACCCTAGCATTAATTTAAAAATGAATGTGATGGGGTTTCAAATATAACCATACAGGGAGAGACATTAAATTTGTCATCTTTCTGTCTTCTGACTGCTATCACTAATCCATCTCTCTCCATGTACCTCAGTTGAAGTTTACCCTGCTATAGTTTCTTTCCACGCTCCAAACCCAGAAATAAGAAAAGGGTCCATAATGAAATGTGGTCAGTATAAATACTATCAGTGTTGGGTTTAATGCATTACTAATTAATTAATTACTGTAATTAAATTACTTTTTCATTGAAAAATTAAAGGGATTACTCTTTAATATTTCAGTAATTGAATTAAAGTTACTTCTGATGTAATTGTGTTAAATATTGTATTGACTAGAGAAATGTTTTACATGTTTTGGAGAAATTCTAAAGTCATAAAGCTTTGATTACTGTTGAAATGTTATATATATATATATATATATATATATATATATATATATATATATATATATATATATATATATATATAATTTTTGGTGTCTCAAAGTGAATATCTGGTAAATTTGGACAAAATAATGTTTTTAAGTATTTTATTCTTATTTCAAAAGCAAACAGTCACTTAATTTTAGACAAATAAGCCTATGGACTGAACAGGAAGTTGACAGCTGATTTAAAGAGATCACGACTGATGCCACTGAACAGCAAAGGCACTATTACAGTTATTGGAGCAGTTTGGCCTTTTGTCTTGGGTTAAAACGTCTCAAACTTTGATTCGAACTCTCATAACAAGCATGATTATGATCAATAATTTATAAAAGAGATGATAAACAACAAAGTATTGTGAGTCAAAGAAGGTAAACAAATTATGTGAACTAATGGTGCCTAAAATCATGAGAAAGTCATTCAACTAAAATCCCAAAATCAAAAAGTCTCCATTTCATTCACATCAAACTGTGCAACCACAAGTTAAAGTGTCCTGGGTTACTAATTAAGAACACAATCACTGTGATCACAAAGAGTGCAGACATTGAGGTTTTAGTTAAAGTAAATTCTCTTAAAGTACAGTATTTGTATCTAAAGTGTTTTTGTGTACTGCTAGTACAGCTTGACCAACAGGAGGGCTCCACATTATGAATAATTAAATTATTTGTGCCTTGTGTGTCCTGTGGTGTCTTTTTTCAGTGGGCTGTTGACAACCTCCCTACCAACAGGACTGAGACTCACTATGTGTCTAAATGCAGGAAAATTGCACTGTAATTGACAGTTCTGCAACTTACACATGAAGTGCTACTCTATTCTGATATTATTTATGCTTGGAGAGCTAAAACAAGGTTGAAACAGTTTCACTGTTCAGTCTAGCAATAGTGATTCCATCAGTGATATCCACTGATGAGGTACCTGTGAATATTGTGTCTACATATTAATAACTGTTGTCTGTGTGAGCCGTGGTTAATCTTGGATATCCCGTAGGCCCAAAAAACCTGGAGTCATCCAATGAGAAAGTGCTTAAAGAGTCTCTATTATGAGTCTGTTTGAAATTGCCATCGATTTCTTTAGTTCTCCTGTTTCCATCTGCATTTCTACTACCATCCGACTGTTTGGAATGTAAGTCTACACTTGATGTGTCATCTTGGCTCCCATTTTCAGATTTATTGACGACTGTGTGGTCAGTAATAACTGTGATTGATGGACTCTGTGGCTCAATATATTCCGACTGAGGTACACGCACAGATTTCAAATTATGTTCCAAACCCTCCCTGGTCTCTGCTTCTTCCTTGGTTTGGGAAATAGAGGACAAATATGTGATTTCATCTTGCTTATTTTGTTCTGACCCTTCGAAATTTCTAGGTAGATCTTGTTTGGTTTCCGAGGGGTCTCCATCTTGAATGTTGTCTGTCGTATCTGCTGATGGTACAAGGTTTACAACATCATTTGTCGAAGCAGCTTCTTGTATGACCATCTCTTTTTGATTAGTGTCATCATCATTACTCTGTTTAGACCATGTGGTTACCAAAGAACCTCTGATGTTACCACCCTCCTTGACCACTTCATCTTTGGTTGGGCCATGTATACTGTCTTTGGAGTTACCGTTATGAGCATCTGCTTCTAAAACTTCATCTTTGGTTGGGCCATGTATACTGTCTTTGGAGTTATTGCTATGAGCATCTGCTTCTAAAACTTCATCTTTGAAGCTTTCGACCAGAGTTTCAGGCTCTGTGTTCTCATTGAGTTCGTTCCTGGGTGAAGTTTTAATTTCATCTCCACTCTTGAATGTTTCATCTTGGCTCCCAAAATCAGTACTCGGTGCTGTATCTGTAGCATCTAATACTTCATCCTTTAACCTCTTCTCGGTTTCGTCTGAGATAAGCCCCCCTTTTATGTCATCAAGTGGCTCGATGAATGTCTCAAAATACCTAGACGCTTGGTGTATGTTAATCCAGTTACTCACAAGATCTACTCCAACTTCGTTTGCTAAAGCTGCTGGATGAATGGCTTTATCTTCTGAATCCACACTTAGAATTGGATCCTTCTCTTCTTTTTTGAGTGCAAACACTTTCTCCACAGGCTGTGATTCCACCGAATGGGAAATGGATGAGCCTCTCTCTTCTTCATTGAGAGAGTTCCTTTCCTTCTTTGAAGATTTCTCCGCTTTGCCATCCTTTCCTTCTGGAGCATCTCTACTTCTCGGTTCATTGTTTGCTCCTTTTAGTTCTGACTCTATATAATTTGGTTCCTCTGTAGTGACTTCAGTTTCTTCTGTGACAATAATCTCACTTTCTGTATCCTTACTGGCCACCTCCTGTATATCGTGCGAGTTTAATGTTTCCTCAGGGGCTAGATTTTCAATGAATGTTGTTGCAGAGGTTTCAGATTCTTTATCAGCCTCTTCTGCCATAGATTTATCATCCACTTTGTCTGATTTTTGTTCAGCACTCAACTGAGAGTCTCTCTCTGAAGGAACAACTTCAACATTAGTTATATATTTGTTTTCTATCTCCTGCTCTTTGTCATCATCATTTTCCTCCCCTGGTACATCATTATCAGTCTCTGGCTCTGATTTGAGAGTCTCCTTATCTTGAAGAAGTTCCTCCACCTTCTCAACCTCCTCGTGACTCACATTCCTTAGTTCTCCATTTTCAGCATCTATATTACTTGCCAGTAGGTCATTATTCACCTCAGTAGGAAGAGGTACACACTCCTCCTCTTTAATAATAGGCTCCATGTCAACTTTTGTAGCGCTGCTGGAACCCATTTCCCTTTGTTGTTCCTGTGAAACAGTTTCCTCATTTTGGTCCTCAGTCAAGTCGTCTTCTGGTTTCTGTGCTACATTTTTGCCTGAAATGGCCTCCTCATCTCCCTCTTTCTCCTTTGCTTTCTCACTAATGTCATTCGTTTCTGCCAACTTTTTCACTGCCTCATCTTCCTCACATTTCAAGTCTTCAACCAACCTTTCACCTGTTTTGAACTCATTTTTGTGCTCCCTGTCTTCTGCCTCATTCTCTGCACAGCTGTCATCTACTACTTCTACAATATCATTCTGTTTTTCATTCTCAACCTCAGCCTCTTTTTCCTCTTCCTTATTCCCGTCTTCTGTCTCCTTATCTTTTGCTTTGCCAGTTTCTTCTACTATCTCATCCTTATCATTCTGTTTGCTCTCTTGGACTTTTTCTTCAGGCACTATACTATGGTTGTCACTAACCTGGTCTACTTCTTTCTGTTGATCATTCTCACCATCTTCCTCTCTCTCTGCATCACCCTGTTTTTCTGTTCCATTTACCTTAAAATCTTCCTCACCCTCTAACTCATATTTTGTATGTCCAGAGTCACCAAATGGTCCTCCATCTTCTCTTTCTTCCTGTCCAAAATTCACACCATCCTCTTCTCTCTCTGCACTGTCCTCTTTTTCTTCATCTTCTACCTTTGAATCATCACCACCTTCTAACTTATTTTCTTTTTTGCCAGCTTGAATCTCTCCATCCATTTCTTTTCCTTTCTCCTCTGTCCCTGGATCTTCATTTCGAACCTCACTCTCCAGATTTTCTACAATTTCATCCATTTCCACCTTGTTTTCCTCCACATTCTCTACCCCATCCTTTGTTTTATCTTCCTGTTGATTAGATTTCACTCCATCCTCCTTACTAACCAACTCCCCATCATCCACCTTGCCATCTGTTTCCTGGACCTTTTCCCCAGATGACCTATCATCTCCAGCCTCATCTGCTTGGTCTCTTTCATCTCTGTCTGGCTGTCCATCTCCCCCCCACTCTATGTTCTGATCTACGTCATCAGCATTTCCCTGTCTCTCAGTTTCACCTGCACCTGTTGCTGTATCATTCTCAGAATGAGATACCAAACCCTCGTTCTCAATTGCAGACTCTTTGTCTGTCTCTGGAACTTCGTTCCCAATCACTGTTGTGTTTTCATTGCCTTGATTTCTGGAGTCCAGTGTTTCAGTTTCTTTTGATTTGGATATGTCTTCATCTTTAGACTCTGTATTGACCTCTGCAGCCTCATTTGCATTGTCCTCGTCTTTTGTTTTCTCCTCTATGCCCTGGTTAGCACTCTTACTTTCAATCTGTTCTTCCTCTTTGTCATCTTGTGCTTCAACCTCATTTGTCTTCTCACTTTGCTCTTCCTCCTTTTCCTCCACGTCTAAACTTGCTGTCACCTCCTGATTGTTCTCAATTTCTTCTCTTTTCTCCTCTTTGTGGGCATAAGTCTCCTGTGTGTTTGTCTCCTCTGCAAACTGCCCTGCCTCGACATCGCAATGGGCAGTTTCCTCACATGCAGTCTCCTGTGTGTTCACTTCAGTTTCCTCTGGAATATCTTCCTTTGTGTTTAAAGGTTGCAGTGAAGTGAAACCAACTGCACTCTCAGTTTCAGCTCCTTTAAAAGTGAGCATTTACAATCATTACAATCATTTCAGATTTCACATTTTTCACAAACACAAAAGATAAAACTGTAATTGTTTAAGCTGTTAGAAATGTATTTTCTTTTTATATGAAATATGCATATCTACTAGTTCCTTTTGAATTTTTTTAAGTCATTTGTTACTTTGATCTCTTATTTGCCAATTGTAAAACCTGTATGCTACCAAATTAAATCTTCTACCTTGGCTATCTTGCTGGGTTTTCACCGAGGCGCCTTCATCCTCTTCTGTGCTTGTATCACTAAGTTCTGGCTCTGAACTAAATTGAGATTCCTTCAAAATCGCTTCAGCCAACTTCTGCTGCATTGACTTGGCTATGTATAGCCAAGGGGAATGAGACAGACATATGAAGTCCATGGCAAAATGTTAATTGGTAAAAGGTTGGGTTTATAAGTAACATTTGAAGGTGAATAATAGTCAATGATAATTATAAGTACAATCTTTGTAACATAATTTAAATCTTCAGAAATAAAATGGAGAAGTAATGAAACACAAAAACAATAGTGTAAATCAAACAAATTTACAAAGGTTTATTATTACCACAAACAGAGTGTACAATGTAATTGGGAGCACAGCATGCAGAGGACAATTACATTAATGCTTTCACGCAGGACAGGTGCACAAAAAGATCCATAACCATCTCTGATGGAAATACAAATGGAAAACATGGAATTTAAACAAAATCTTAACAATATCCTTAATTGTAACAATTAGGACAAATACTGTTATTATGTATAGTAGAAAAAACATCAAAAATGGTTACATACACTTTTTGAATGGTTCAAGCACAACAAATTAACAGTTTCACACAGATGAAAGAACAAAGACTGCTCTGTATTTTCAACCATTAAATATGTAAAAAAGTGATGCATGAATTGGTACTGTATACAGATATGCGGTTGTTTTGCAGTAACTTATTACATATTTCAAGTCAAAACCTGCTTGAAAGAATGTAAAAGTCAAGGAATATTGGTATATACAGAGCAGTATGCATATGACTAAACGAACAACATGCAATCAAAAACACTTCAAAACACATTTGATTTCCATATATACCAAACACAAACCAAATAAACCCCAAAACCATTCAATAAAGATTTCAAGGCCACCCAAAGAGGTAAACATACTGGGCTCTCAGGGGCCTTGAGAATTACACTGAAATATGTTTAAAGTGTGTTTGGCTTTTAACACAATCAGAACTGGAATAATTAGTGGTGACACATTGTTGCAATTAACCATTTCATCATAACTAAGCATAAATCTAAACTATTCTTTCCTCATGGGAGGAGGTAATTAAATTAACTATTTCACTCAGTCTAATGTTTGGAGAAGATGCTAATTGACTAAATAACATTCTGATGTTGAAAAAGCCAGTAAAAACAGAGATAAACACAAAAAGTCCAATCAAAACAAGCATACAGCACATAAGACTAGTTTCCATGCAGATGCTCACCTCTCTCCGGTTTGGTCTCTTGTGGCATATCTTCAGATTTGTCTTCCTCCCCAGCCTCCTCTCCGTCAGTTCCCTTTTTCTTCTCTGTATCTTCTGACATTTCCAGGTCGGTCTTCTCTGTGCCATCCCCTGGACCATCCTGTGTCCCAGAGTCCTCTTCTGCAGCTTGAGGCAATGTAACAAAGCTGCTCTCTGTGATGTCTGTCTCCTCCCTTTTGGTCTCAGCTGTGGTCTGTGCAGTGGTGAGGTCTTCATCTGGTTCAGCGTGTAAGTGCTCCTCTTGAACATTAGCAGAAGTGACTTCTTCATTCTCCTCTTCTATTTCTCTCTCGCTGTTTTCATTGTCATTGCTCGATAAGCTGGATGTGTGACCAGACGAGACAGATGATGACTTTTTGACCTCTGAAGGAACAAAACAAGTATTCAGATATAAGTCAAGTTGTATAAAGTATAAAATGTGGAATCTTCTATATAAAGGACCATCATCTGTCATCATGTCAACTGCTGACAAACATAGTTCTTTTAAAATCGTGTGACTGACCATGGATGAAGTAATACTAACTAGACATATTTGCATCCTCAGCTTCACTGTCGGAATCACTGTGCTTTTTATTCATGTCATTTTCATTTTCATCTCTGGTCTCACTTTCTTTTTCTCCATCACTGGCAGCAGAATATGGCTTTTCCTCCACTTCATCACCATCTTCAACTGGCCCTTCATCATCTGCCTCGAAGTCTTCCTCATACTCTATATAGGAGTTCTGCATTAGTATGGTCTGATCAATAAACTTTATAAGATATAAGATACATTGTGTACATCTGGAAACACTTGTCATTTATGTTCTACTACATATGCATTGAATCACCAAGTACATGTTGCTTGTTACTTCTTTTTTATTTGTTTAAGTTTTACTTACAAAAAATTGTACAACAATGATATACATACATCACGTACAATTCATAAAAACTGTCGAGGATAAAAACAAACACAAGAAAGCCAAAAGCTTATTTCCATTGGTGCATTTTTATTATTACTCTTAACATTTTATTTTGAGCTTTCTGAAGTCTATCTTTTGTTCTTTGAGAAATGCTACTAAACCAGAATACTGCTGCATAATCAAAATGAGGCTGTATCAAAGCACCTGCAAGCAACTTTAAAAGTTAGAACATCAAGTACCTCTGCTTTCCTAGCTAAAAATTTTATTCTGTTACAGATTTTTTTAGAGCATTACCTGCCATAACTTCCCCAAATTATTATCTAAATGACATCCTAAATAGTTAACAAATTTTTTTGATTCAATGTAAGTATCTCCAGACCGAACACGAAAATCAGCTTATTTCATTAACTTGCATCTGGAGGCAAATAAAATGGACTCATTGAGATTTTTTCCCAGGTGTAAGGAAAGTTTGTTATCCAAAAAACAACTGGACACCCTTTGTAATTCAAAACTAATTTTATCCTCTGACAGATACCAAAATTGCTGCATCATCAGCATATAAAAAAGATCTTCAGAACATGCTGCTTTTAAATCATTAATATATATTAGAAAAAATAAAGGCCCTAATATGCTCCCTTGTGGCACTCCACAGGTAAGCGGTAGCTAGGAAGTTTAAAATAGGACTGAGTCCACCCAATTGCTTTATCATTAAAACCTATTGCTTTTAATTTATACAACAGAATGGCATGGTCCACAGAATCAAAGGTCCTCTGAAGAGCTAGCATTACATCACACATAATTTACCCTTATCAACCCCTTTTCTATTCATATCCGTCAAATACATTAAACAAATCTCAGTAGAATGTAACGTCTAAATCCCGATTGCAACTCATAAAAAAATATTATGACTACTAATATATTTTTCTATATGATCAGAAATAATTTTTTCCATTACTTATCACACATAATACAGATACTGGTCTATAATTATTACAAAGATCTAGATTACTACCTTTTTTAAAAAGTGGAATAACTCTAGCACTTTTAGCTCATATGGAATTGTCCCGTTCTATTAACAGATTTATTATTTACTTTGATGTTACTTTGTTATTGTGCTACATCTAACAGCCATGCAGGCAACTAGCAACACAGCAGCAACTAAAGAGAATTCTTTTGAAATCAGAAAAATCAAAAAGTCTGTACCGTCTTTGGACTTCTTTGGTCCTGTTGTTTCTCCATTGGGCTCTGTCTCCATTTCCTGAGGTGCATCAGGTTCCACATTAGAATGTGTGTCTATGGCCTCATCTTCATCTGTAGCCTCCTTAGCATCAGAGGGTTTAGAGGTGGGCAGCTCCTCTTTAACTCTTTTTGGAGGAGGGGTGGGTTTTTTGTCCAAACCCATGGCAATAATACACCTAAAGTATTACATCAAACAAAACCATAATGCATCTTGATAAGTGATGACAGATACTGTTTTTTCAATATACACTCACTGAGCACTTTATTAGGAACACCTTTACACCTATATATTCATGCGATTATCTAATGAGCCAATCATGTGGCAGCAGTGCAATGTATAAAATTGTGTAGATACGGGTCAGGAGCTTCAGTTAGTGTTCACAGCAAATGAAAATGCCTTGTTGATGAGAATGGTCAATGGAGAATGGCCAGACTGGTTTGAGCGGACAGGAAGGCTATGGTTACTCCTATAACCACTTTGTACAATTGAGCAGAATAGCATCTCAGAATGCACAACACGTCAAACATTGAAGCGGATGGGCCACAACAGCAGAACCACAACCATAATGTTCCTAATAAATTGGTACGTGCGTGCGTGCGATTTAGACTAATACAATTTAATTTGCATAAATACAGGCAGAGTGGGACACTTTCTAATAATTTTGTCTTTTACATTTATATAAAATATGATGCCAAATGGCTCAGCCTCTAATAAAATTTTAAATGATAGCTAAAGATCTCCACTACTATTTGCAGAAAAAAGGAAGAAATACATTAAAGTATAATATATATATTATATAGCATATACAGTGCATTCATAAAGTATCAAGACCCTTAACTCAGTACTTAGTTGAAGCACCTTTGGCAGCGATTTGAGGGTATGATGCAACAAGCTTTGCACACTTGGATTTGGGGATTTTCTGCCATTCTTCTCTGCAGATCCTCATGCTCTTTCAGGTTGGATGGGGGGCCGTCGGTGGACAGCCATTTTACAGTTCTCTCTAGAGATGTTTGATTGGGTTCAAGTCCAGGCTCTGGCTGGGCCACTCAAGGACATTCATAGAGTTGTCCCTAAGCCACTCTTGCATTGTCTTGGCTGTGCGCTTAGGTGAACCTTAGGCCCAGTCTGAGGTCCTGAGCACTCTGGACCAGGTTTTCATTACGGATATCTCTGTATTTTGCTACATTCAGATTTCCTTCAACCCTGACCAGTCTTCCCTGCTACTGAAAAGCATCCCCACAGTATGATACTACCCCCACCATGCTTCACCATTGGGATGGTATTGCGCAGGTGATGAGTGGTGCCTGGTTTCCGCCAGACATGACGCTTGGAATTGAGGCCAAACAATTCAACAAGAGAATCATGTTTCTCACAGTCCTGTAGGTTCTTTTTTGCAAATTCCAATGTTCTTGCACTGAGGAGAGGCTTCTGTCTGGCCACTCTGCTATAAAGTCCAGGTCAGTGATGGTTGTTCTTCTGCAAGTGTGACTCTTGGGAACATTCAATGGAGCTAAAATGTTTTGTAGCCTTACCCAGATCTGTGCCTCGACAAAATCCTGTCTCTTAGCTCTGCAGGCAGTCCCTTTTTGCTCTGATAAGCATTTTCAGCTGTGAGACCTATATAGACAGGCGTGTGCCTTTCCAATACATGTCCAATCAATTTAATTTTCCACAGGTGGACTCCAATCAAAGTGTAGAAACATCTCAAAGATGATCCAGAGAAATGGGATGCACCTGTGCTAAATTCCAAGTGTCATAGCAAAGGGTCTGAATACTTATATCAATGGGATATTATTTTGTTTTATTTTTTAAAAGTATTCAAAGTTATCAATAATCATGGTTTTGCTTTGTCATTATGGGGTATGGAGTGTAGACTGATGTGAATTTTTTTTTACATTTAAAGCATTTTAGCATAAGGCTGCAAAATAACAAAATGTGAAAAAAATTAAGGGGTCTGAATACTCTCTGAATGTACTGCACATATACTATATATATATATTGTATCTATTTTATATTTTATGTTTTATATATTACTTGTAGCAAGGAGAGGCTCCCTCCACACCGCAAAATCCAAAGTGTCCATATCGGCCCCCAAGTCGAGCACCTTTCCTGTGTTTAAACTCACAGCAAGAGCTGAGCCGATCAACTTGCAGGCCATTCAGGAAGAATGTAAGACTGAAAGGAAATCCTTGGTGACGTCTTGACACAAATTGGAACATTTCTACAAGTGAGAGTATGCAAAGGAATTTATTCAGGCTGGGCAAAATTTTATTTGCTGGAAAGCAATGTTGACTGCATGTAATTGTAAATTAATTATAAAAAAAGTAAATCAATAAATAACAAAATAAAGAAAGAGGAGAAATCACATAATATATGCATAATATATGCTACTATATGTAACATAGCCAGATAAAGCGAGCATCTCTCATTCACTCGTGAACGTGCAATGGATGTTCTCCTGAAATTTTCACTAAAACATGACTTAATATAACCAAAACCTATTGTATGTCTTTTGAAGGCTTGGAATATCATCCATGTATTATTTTTATGACACTTTTGGGTCCTATTTTTAAAGCTTTAAAGTAATTGATTAACTGACATTGTATTGAAAACATCTACTTTTTTTCCGCATAAGAAAGAAAAAAAAAATCATACAGGTTTGGATTTACATAAAGGTGAGTAAGTGACAGAATTTTTCATTTCTTGGTTAACTGTTCCTTTAAGATATGAATTAAATACACCAGCACAGGTGTACAGAAACCTACACTGACACTGACCTCCCTCTTTTAGCGTCCCTTTGTAGACACAGAGGTTCTCTCCACCACAATGCTGCTGGAAGACCTTCACCTCATCTCTGAGGTCCATCAGATCATGGGACAGGTGGACACTCTTTCCAAAGTAAATCATTCCTACTGACACTCTACTTTGGGCGGACGTCCTCTGGAGAGTGGATGGCTACAGATAGAGGAATAGCAGAGTTATCATTTTTTGAGGGCTACAGTGTTAACCCAAAAGTATCTGAATACTCCAAAAATAAGTTCTTTTAGGTTGAAAAACACAGACCTCTGTAGCAGCTGATGGCGCCGTAGTGGGTCTTAACTTTCGACCCCTCAGTGTACCATTCGCTCTTGGCCCTCTCTCTTTCTTCTTTGTGAGGGGTGGCACAGGGGTCACATAGTTGTTAATGACAGGAAGACGATAGGGCGAGACAGTACTAGAGACGTCTGTCACAGTCAAATGTCTCATATTGTCTCTGTCCAGCTAATAAACACAACACAGGGTACATAAAGTCAGCAAGTTTACTGCTCAGAGGTTGCTTTTTTATAGCTTAATGGAATTCTCAGTTATGTTTCATTTAACTATCAACTTTGTCTCTGATGTTTTTTTCTTACATTCCTCAGGAGAAATAAGATTGTTGACATACAGTAAGAGTACAGAGCTGAAAGAACACACAGAGTACATAGCTGAAGTCTTGGGAGAATTTGATGAGAAATGTTTATAGTTTATATTAGAGCTGGTAGCTCAGTGGTAAAGACGCTGGCTACCAACCCTGGAGATTGCTTGTTCGAATCCCAGGGCGTGCTGAGTGACTCCAGACAGGTCTCCTAAGCAACCAAATTGGCCCAGTTGCTAGGAAGATGGACATAAATTAATGGAGAAAGGACCTCTTAACGATGTACAAAACAAGCCCAGATGGGACTTGTGATAGAAATCAAGTATTTTTCAGCTTATGCAAGGTGAATTTTAATTTAGAAGCACGTCAAGTCTTAACTATAATCAAAACGCAGAATGACACGTTTTTGTCTGCAAGCACTTTTTATGTGGAGTTCTAAGCATTGTTTGACGCTGGTGCTGACACCCTGACACGAATCAGGAACGTGGCTTCACAATAGCTGTAGGAAAGCAGATAGCCACAGTCTACCGGCAGATTAATTTTGTGGAGGATGAGAGTTTAAGAGATTTAATGCCCATTGCAATGAAAATGCAACCTATGTGCAGACTAGTTATTTCAATAGTCGAACTCCCATTTAGAATTTAGGAAACATTTAATGTTACTCAAATTGGTGCTATTTTGGTGAATTTCTATCTTTATACTGTGGAAGACTTTGTCTGGAAAATGTGAATAAAGCATTACATAATGTTTTTTTGTTCCTGAGATGGAATTTGTTTTATTTTGACATGAAAAGAATTATATATATAGTGTAAAATTTCAGCACTTTTAAAATCTGCGATTATACGCAATGAACAAAAAACAAATATGCGATTAATCACGATTAAAACATTTAACTGACTGACAACACTAGTATACATTTTCAGTCTCTGATTTCATTGTAGACTTTGGTATTCCAGCAAAGCTGAGCACAGTATGAGACATTGCTGAGATCTCTTCTGAAACTCTAGTGGAGACATTCTCTCCATTTTATCTTATTGATGTCTAGGAGAAACAATTGAGGTATTAAAATCCCAATTTGGATTTAAATTTCTTACGAGAAACACCAGTTATTTTGCAGGTTATTCTATACTTCAACAAAGCAGTATGCAAAGTAGTGATATTAGTCATCTGAGGGTAATATGTGCTGTCTTTGTGAGTGACATGCGATGAGGGGTTTTGTAAATGAGTGTACTGTAAGTGATAGGACTGCAGGATGGTCTCACCGTATAACTAAGGGGCTGATCGGTGTCATTGGATGAGTCACGATCTCGGTGTCTGTATCGAGGGGGGGTTCTCTTTAAAGAGGCCATGGCACTGTTACTGTTCAGGGGCTTGAGTCGAATGGGCCTCTGCTTTTTCCCTGGAGCTGTATTGGGCCTGGAGGAACCCGGCTGTAGGAAAAAGCCATTAACATAATCATCAAATTTGAAATATGCTGATTATAAAAGGCCTAAAGTGAATTACACAATGTGTACACATGTTCCTGGTTCAACACCCTTTGTTGGTCATTAAGCAATATTCAGATCAACCAATCCCTGTGATTTTAAGGCTAGTGTATGGATATGTTGAGGAATGTTTTTCCAGAAACAACAAAGAATTTGACCCAAGAACATGTCCTACTTGGGTAAATCATGTTTTGCATTATATAATTGGAGTAATATACAGTAACCTTCACTGTATTGTTGGTTATTGTATGGAGAATAAGTCTCAAACTCAAAGTATCATCTTTTGTCTTTTCTTTCTAGTTTGTTTGTTTTGGTTTTTCTTGTGTTTTATTGTGTTTGGTTTTTCGTCTTTGGTGTCTTATACTGTTTTAAGTGCAGCACATATACAGTACATTGATTTGGCCTGACTGTAAGTTTGTAATGACTAAAAAAGTATTTTGCAAAATGATATTGATAATGGGTTTACTCTTTCACAAAAACCTCCCTTTAAGGCTATTTACGACAGAATTTTCATCCTAAAATTCTGTTGAAGATCCTCCTTAGTAGCAAGCACAAAAACCCACACACATTCATTTAATTTAAAACACTCTAAAAGCACTTTTGCAACTTAGTATTAACAAAGTATTTAGAGAACAAACTCTATGCATTATAAGTTGCCAGTCATATCATAAGATATTAGTTTAAGCAAAAACACAAAATATAAAAAATACTTGCAACCCCAAAACCAAGGTCTCAACACGCTATGTGGATTTTTGCAGGGTTGTCATAGGCAAGGGAGAGACTACAATAATTATCAAGAGAAATCAAAGCAACAATCAAGGCTCATTTGTCATAAATCTGAAGAGCGGAAAATTAGGCAAACAACCACACCATATAACCTCCTGTTAAACATGTCAGAGCCTGATGATTAAACAACTGATCCAGATCTACGGTGTTGCTCAACCATTAAGACTAGCTGGGTCTACAGAACAAATATTAAGAAGTCATAAAATCCATACGGTCTTTTGAAAAAGTGGCAGACAATAGATTTATAGCACATCTCTTGAAGGAAATAGTAATATATAGTGTGTTACACAACACTAAAGTGCACATTATTATGGGAGGTACTTACTCATTTTATCTATGGAATGTACACTGAAAGAAAAAGGTGTTAAAAGTGAAGTAAAAAAAACTTTCTCCCATCCCAACTTTACATACAGAGACAAATTCAAGTAATCCATTCGTTGGCTGATTCCTCTGAAAAGTGTAAACACTGTGGCTATTTGGCACTATCAAAACATTGCTTTGTTTGTTTGAGCTTCGCAACCAGTCCAACATAGTAACCAATGGCATCAGATTTGGGCAGGGCTATCTGTTAGTGCAACAAATGGAAATCTGTTTGAAAACAACCATTATTTTTGTAATTGGTTTGGTGATGCTAGTGGTGCAGAAATTGCACATTTCACCTTTATAAAGCTATTCTAAGCATTCATGGCTCATATGGGTTACTCACAGATTCTGTTGATTCAGAGTTCTCTCCCTCCGGTCCAGAATGCCGTGCATGTGAGATCTTTGGCCCCGTGGGTGGCCGAGGCGACAGCATTAGCAATGGTTCATCCTCATATCTCTTGGAGCGCTCAACCTAACATAAAATGCAAAAAGTCAAAAGATTAAATTTTAAAATGGAAGTGAATGGGGCCAATCCTTTTCTGTATAAAGTTATAGCCAATTTTACAACTTTGTTGCCTTGACGATGTAATGTTGACAAACCCTAGAATTTAAGCAACTTTACAGCTCAAATAATATATAAGTTTTAATGTAAGTGCTTTATAAAAATATAAGCTTCACATTTCTGCATTTAAACCCTCCAAAAAGTGTCCCCATTCACTTTCATTGTAAGTCCATCACTGTAACATTGATTTTTTTTTTTGCTATTTTAAAGAAGAGCAATGAGCTGAAATACAGCATCAACATTCCACACAATTTCTCATCTTAGTTTCCACAAATGAAAGTCATATAAGTTTGGAACAACATGAGGGTGAGTAAATTATGACAGAATTTTCATATTTAGTTGAACTAATTCTTAACACTTCAACTAGGTCAATTTGAGTCTATAAAATAATAAAAAACACCTTTATTTTATAGATTCGTTCCCTCCGTGCAAATTCCTCAAGTTTTCTCTTGATCTCGGTTTGATGAAGGCGCTGAATAAACAGTAAAAAAAAAGAAATATTTTTTTTAGAAAATGCTTAGAAATTTTTTGCCATAACATACGGAAAAAAAAAAATGTATACATTTTTCCTTTCATGTAGTCAAAGTTAAATTATGTGAGCAGGGGTATCTTATATCAGTAAAGGTAAATGTTCTCACCTCTATGTCTAGCACCTTGTGGAAGATGGCCTGAGCCAGACACTCTCTCATATGTCTCTGATGCACTCTATGAATCAACTTGTGCTTGTATTCCTTATCTGAAACAATCCGTCCACTCCGGGTGATCTGACGTACAAACACCTGCATTAATTGACTGATGCAAAATTACTTTCCTTTCATCTTTTGTACCAGGTTAGTTAAATTTGGAAATGTGATTATCTAAAGTGATCCCTTTGAGAATGTAAATAGCATTTTTATGTAATATGGCAGATCAGTGTAGTTTAGTTTGTAAAGGGGAACAAAAACTTGAAGTCTTGTGACCAAAACTCAAATCTAGGTTATCCCTCCTACTGTCTTAGGGTCATTTTTGACCCAGGAGTGGTAAAGATTATAAATACATCATAGATTTTGGTACTGGAATCAAACATTGCGACTTTGTCAAGACCATCAAATCCAACTAAATAAAAAGAAAATATATTTTTGTATATAATAGTTTAAGAGAAATAACAATTTAAAACAAAGTGTTCATTCCATTGTCTAAACGGGTCAATTTTGACTAATAAAGGAAGAACCAGTTGTGACTTTTTACCTTCTGACTTTTTGGATGTTATGCAGCTTTCAAACATCTCTGAATCAAATTTGACCCAAAAATATTTAAAATGTTCTCAAGTTTAGCCCCTATCCCCATACTGCTCTCTAGTTTCCCCACCTGCTCCACTGGGTACTGCATCATTCCCACAAACTGCATAATTTTTATTTTCTTCAGTGATTAATAATTACTTAATTTAATGGCACGTCCATCCAAATTCTGACGAGAATCACATTTTCCATGTGTATAAAGGGAGGATGTTGCTGTCATAGAAAAATATTCTGCTTTTGACATTCATCAAGGATGCAGTTAATGGACAGAAAAACATCATTTTAAATTCTTCGAATTCATTATGCATAGAGTCCATTTTCACAACAAACTTCCTATTAATGTGCTGTGTTTGTTTCAATTGTTGGTGCTTGAGGGAATGGACTATATAATAGGATGCAGATGTTTAATAACCAGAGAAGAACCTCATAATTAAATGGGACTTGGTCCAGCCTTTTGCGCATTGCGCAGGCGATTTCACCAAACCCACTTGCACCTAGACTTAGCGCGTGCTTGTAAAAAAATATAAAAACTTCACGGACATGCCCATTGACTTTGCACTTATGACTTAAGGCATTGCCTTGCGCATAATGGTTGCACTCTTAAATTAGCACCTTTCTGATCACCTGTAACCCTGCAACAAATTGTTTGACATTTGGGAAGAAATTGATTTGTTGCAATGGATGTGAATAGTAGGTCCATTTTGACTGCAGTAAAAGGCAATAGGGATATATTTGTGAAAAAGGCATGTGCTAAAATGTTTACTCTAAAATGTACACAGTTGATATTCTATGCACAGAATAAATCCAGAATTTTTGTAATATTGTTAAGATATTATAAAATACCAAAAGTGATAGGAATAAACGTAAATTGAGACATACTTTGCCAATGTTTGTTGACAAGTTTTAAAATGTTTATTTTTTAATAATAAATAAAATTATGTTACTCTATTAATATTCAGATTATAGCATTTTTTCCCCTCTATTACTATACACTTTCATTATGGGGGGGTCTTTTAGTTGTACATTAATCAAGAATTTAAGAATTTTTAATGGTTTTCAGTACGGGTCAAAATGACCCGAAAGATAAAATAAAGGTGCAGTTCCTTAAAACAATAGGAGTGATTACCAATTACATTCTTTCTTTCATAGAATACATACACAGAACATATTTGCATAGCTTTACTTGCTTTAGCCTAAATCTACACATACCAGTCCAACTTTTTGAAGATGTCTTCGTATTCTTGCATTGTTGAAGTATCCAGTCAGATGTTTGTCTGTTAAACTGTTGTAAGCTGCAAGAAGACTGAAAAGGGACATCGTTTGATTAACACTGATAAAAGCTTTGATAATGTTGATACTTTACTGTATAATTCAGAAATTCAATTAAGCCAATCTGTCAGTATCTGCAATCCCAGTAGTCATGGGATGGCAACCTGGGGAATTAACACCTTCAAAGGCATTAAGGAGTTGTGATGTAAGGACAAGCCTGACCAGGCTGATGGAATGATTGACTGATCCTAGGGGCCACCAGTGCCAAGGATTTCAGCTAGGGTGAGCACTCTACATCTGTGTCAAGTGTAGTCCTGGAAATGCTGGACTGTTTGTCTGCCTGGCTTTTTCCGATACAGATTTGATTTCCCCTGGCGTTTGTAAAGAAGGCAACAGAACCTGCACACCAATCCTCAGGCCAAGTAGATACCATTACCAGTGTCTGGTTTCTATTGAAATTGAGTGTGGATGGATAGCACACTTAACCCATGGACCACCTCCGAATTCTTGCCTCACATTTTTCATTAAAAAAACACGATTTATTGTTTTTCTAGTCTCTTTATGACTGTCTAAACAAAACATATGGAATAAACAAATACACATAATTCACATTTTGGCTCAATTATTAATTTAGACATTGCTTTAATATGACAACTGGCTATTTGTGGTATATTCAACAAATAAGCAACATTTACTTAAATGAAGTTTGGATAATATTGTCTGTCCATTAGAGACATGGTTGATGTCTTGCTGTTGTTTCATCACCACAGTAACAAGGGCTTTTGGCGTTATAATGCCATGCTATAAAAATTATTCTGAAAAATAATCATAATGCATTACTTGCACACCTCATGCACACGTCTTATATAATTGGCTGTCTACTACAAGGCACTTGTTACTGTGTTCTAGTAACATTCTGTATTAAAAATGACAGTAAACATTGCAACATGGTCTGGCTGAGTTACTTACCCTGGGTTGAGTTGGCTCATTTTGTCGGTGCGCAGTTATATTTGATATGACTCGAGCAACCATGCAATAATAAGAGAGCTTTCTTTAAACTAGAGTGCATTAAAACTGTGTGTGCATCTGCCTGCCTCTGAATACTCAACACCTTTCCTTGTGCGGAACTGATGACAGCCAGCGTTGCTATGGAGAATCACGTGATTATGCCCATAGTCTCCACATTTATTTAATCGGACGTGTAGGCTAAAACACTTATTAAAACTAGTACATTTACTTAATTAAATCATAATATACGTTCATAATGGTCAGTCTAATGGTCAAAGCACGAGGTAGTATTTCCATAATATATAGAATATTTAGCCAATTAGCCACCAGGCTTATAACATTAAAATTGAAAAGTGGAATAACAGAATAAATAATATGTCATTTAAATCAAACTTTATTCAGATGTTGCATTCTTTGTGTATGATTTACTACATCAAAGTGACAATCAAAATGTAAGTCACGGAGAATTACCTAAACCTTAAAGTTATATTCGTTATTTCTGGTACAATACAAGTTAAGCTAAATCGACAGCATGTGTGGCATAATGTTGGTTAACACAAAAATACATTTTGACATTTCCCTCATTTTCTATAAAAAGTGGCAAACAAATCTGTGTTACAGTGAGGCACTTTCAAGTGAATGTCGCCAATCCGTAAACGTTAAAATAGTCTGCTCACTGATTCAAACGTATAGCCACAAGACGTAAACAACATGTGTGCTAATATGATTTTAGTGTGATAAAATCTCTTGCTAACCTTTTCTGTGTAAAGTTATATCCAATTTTACAACTTCGTTGCCAAGACGACGTAACGCCACAAACCGTAATATGCCAATAAAAACGTCTATATCAAACATCATTACAGCTCAAGTAATACACAAGTTTTAACAGACGAATTAAGGTGTTTTATAAAATATTAAACTTCCCATTTCTGGCTTTAAACCCTCCGAAAATTGGCCACTTGAACCCTCACTGAAACCTCGATATTTGCTTCAATTTTTATTTATAGATAGCCTGTCAACAATAGTTTTTTTTTTTTTGTTTTGTTTTTTTTGTAATTATGCTACAAATGCTGTAGATTGAGCTTAATTTGTATTGAACCTGGAATATCCCTTCAATGCAGGTTACAGTGAATCGTAAAACTGTACATTAACGCCCTCTAGTGTTTTGACTATGAGTTCAGCAACAGACTGCACAGTTCTTAAAGTTAAAGGCCCTACAGAGGGAACCGAACATGAGAGAGAAAGGCCTATCATCAGAGAGTCTAGTAATTAGCCAATCGCAGTGCTCGGTTATAAATGACCCAAGTCTGCATACACATATCCGAAATAACAAAATATTCTCTGCTCAATATTTTTGCTTTGGCATACACCTATCTAACAAGATCTATGTAATTAATCTTATTTTAAGGATATTTAGATAGGTTTACAGGAAAACAATTCTTGATTTATTTATCAAGATTACGATTTTTGCCCTAATATCAAAGGTCTTAGTAGAAAAAATGAAATTATGATCCAATGTGAATTTTCTTGATATAAAAATATGATCGTGCCTGGTAACATGTGCATGTAAAATGGCTAGAAATAGCATTTTAGCTTAGCGTAAAGCTGACAATTTACACAAGGTTTATTTCTATTTCTTATGCTCCATACTTCAAACTTACTTCTCTGTCTGCTCATATGAATGTAACACATCATAAGAAAGTGTTTCACTGTTGTCATTTATATGTATACATTTTTCCATCTGAAAGGACTAAATATTAAATTAAACAAATGACAATAAAATGCAAAGTAATCTCTTCAGTATTAAAAATATTTTTTTGAATGTAACTGTATTCTAACTACCAATGACTTAAATTGTAACTGTAGTGGAATACAGTTACTTATATTTTGTATTTTAAACACGTAATACTGTTACATATATTCCGTTACTCCCCAACCCTGATATAAGTTGGAAAATTTGGTGGTGAAAAAATGGTGGGTAAGGAACAGTCTGAAAAGTCCACACATATTGCTAAAATGTGCTAATACTGTGGAGGATGTGGTAAGGGACCATCTGAAAAGTCCACAAAGAGTGGTGAAACTGTGGAGTTTTTATATAAATGTTAAATAAGATCAAACAATGTATGAATACAATCATAAGGCAAGTACAGGTGAAGGAAAAAATAACCAAATACAATAAATAAAAATTATATAAAAAAAATATGCATAAACCATCATAAACGTATACACAAATAAGATAAAGATGACAAATAATCGGAAATTTATTTTTTTTTATATATTTTTAACATATAAATGATTACCGATTTTAAGTCATGGGTCAGGAACGTTCTCCACCCATTTAAGTGTCCCTTATTTTAAAACTTCAAAAGTGGCAATCCTAAAAGAACCCCAAATCTTACATTACATGGCACAATTATTTTCCTTATTCTCAAAATATGAAATTGTACCATCTTATGCCATCTGAACCTGGGTGTGTGTGTGTGCATGTGTGTGTGTGTGTGTGTGTGTCAAATGGCATCAATGGGATTCTCCTGGCGTTTGGGTGTGGGGGGGGTGGCAGCCAGTGCTATCAGTGTGAGATTAGCGGTTTATGCTGTGATTGAAGAGAAGGCAATCATTCCCTGATTAGGGCATTTTTTCCACAGCTCTCTGATTGGACATAGAGAGCTCAATGCACTCTCCTGCATGCAGTCCGGAAGCAATCACTATACCCCTTCAACTTTAGCTCCAAACTGGCTGAACTCTCATCCTGTCACTTTGGCTTCCCGGACAGTTCAATCTCGGAGTACACTGACAGGAACATATTCCACTGCAACAAGGAGGATCCACTGTGTCTTACTAGTTTAAATTAACTTTACCCTCTAAAGCCTAAAGTTGTCATTAATAACATATAAGTGGTCCTAACTAAACAGTACTCAAAATGTCACATTTTGGAATCATAACTCAAATGCACAATATACGTAAATATATTTATGGCTTCTAACTAAAAATTACAAAAGTACAAAACGGCAGCTGTCTTTAATGCCCAGAAGACCTTACGCTTGAAAAAGTTAAGTATGTTTGGTCAAAACAAGGGAACTTATGTACAAGCATAATAATTGTTATTAAAAATGTATATTGTTTTAATTCTTATGACAATTGTTACAGTTTTATTTTAGCTGGTTGATAGTTGTGATTTATTATTCGGATGATGTTACCTCTGGTGAACTTGGAGCCTGTTCAGTTTAAGCCATTCTTCTCTACTCAGATGTATTTTACAAAAGAGCAGATTTATACAAATTAAGAAGTACTGAGGAGAATCCAACGTACCATATGGCTAATCTAGAGTCCAGTCACAATTTCCCTTATACTGTATAAGATGTGCTATAACTATAGTAAAATACTGAAATAAATATAATGATACTTTAATCATAGATGAGTTAAGTTAACTTGCTGTAACTAGTTACTGTTACGTAAAAAAAAATATATTTTTTTTGTCTGTGTTGTGCAGGGAACTGGACATTTGCTGGATTCCATCACTAAGATAACGCTACCTAGTGTTGCAGTTTGTTGACGCTGTTGAATAGCGGTAGAGAAGCTACTGAGGCAAGGCTCATGTGAGCGTGCATAAACGTCACATCCTTTGGATTTTCCCGGCAAAAGCAACCCGCTTTCTTCGCATGAAAATCAGTCTACAGGCTTTAATAGGCAACCTAGGAAGTCTGGGAAGGGCTCATTTTTTTAAGTTGCGTAACAAGCCATATACACATTGGCAAAAAAAAGCAGAATGTTCCCATGAAAATTGTTTCATACGGCACCTTTAAGTCAAATAAGTACATTTTCTTAAAAAAAAGTATATAAACAGATTACCTTCTAAGGTAAGGTAAACTAATTAGATTATCACAGTTTACATGTCTACGGAGCAAAATATATAAAGTAGACGCCAAGACTGGAATGAGTAAAGTTGACTTTATTAATAGAATGCACAGCCATTTAGATTTTTTTCTGACATAAATTGTAACATTTTGAAGTTATAACATGTAATATTTTTTTAAATATTGCATATTTCTATATATAATAAGAATCCCTAAAACTATCACATATTTTATTAAACTTCTGAGTTGTGCGTGGATGCCAGAGAATAGCTTGAGCCTCCACACACACTAGGTCTCCATGGTAACAGGCTCAACAAGTGACATGATAAAATGCACGGATTGGCGGTCTCAGTCAACTGAGATTTGTCCTCCGCCAACCAGATTGAGGTGAGTCCTATACACCACCACAAGGACCTAGAGCGAATTGGGAATTAAGCATGCCAAATTGGGGAGAAAAGTGGAGAAAAAAATTAAAAATAGAGCTTAAAAGTGGCAATATGTAACATTGACATCAAGCCTTTAAAATGGGTACTGCAGTACAAATTCAAAATAATAGGAGAGTTGTCTCCCCCGTCCCCTCCTCCCAAAGCTCAAGCGGGTTGCCAGGTTGAGGACACGCAACAGGAACGAGCAAACTGACAATGGCAAGCGACTAGCCTTACAACTGTAAATTGATCAGCTAATGTAAACATTTGCAATGTTGTTATAGTTTGCAAATATATAAATATATGCTACCTTTACCAGCTCATGTGGATTATTTATAACTCTGTCAATGTTAGCTAGATGTATTGCTGGTTTCCACTGGCAGCAGAGCGCTGTGTTTGACCAGTAACCCGGCTTGTCGAAATACTGGAAATGGGCAGTGGGCGGGATCACACAGGCCAAAACACAAACAGAAATTCTGGCCTGGAAAGGACATTTCGGAGAAGCTAGTATTTCAATTTAGCAGGTTTCTTAAATCTCTGATTACATATATGATAATTTTATGCTTAGGCTTAAATATATTAGCCTATATTGCACCTTTAAAAAATAATAAAAGTAGGCTAGATAAATATAATTTTATTAGTAATTTCTAATTTAATTTAGCCCTATCTAAGTTAACGCAAGTACTAAATTTGTTTAGGCTTCGCTGCAGAGATTTGAACTAAAATATTTTGTTTTCAATTCGCAGATATTTCTTTATCCATGTTTAACTTTTAAATACCTGCAGTTCACACATAAATAAAGGGAAATGCCATTTCCATTTTTAATGATCAATTGATCTCCCACGAGGTGATGGTTAGTGCATAGCCTAATTCGGACGAATCTGTGTGTTCAACATTTCCCCTAAATTACCAAAAGAAGAAAAGGAGCCACCATGAAATCCCGGCAATTAAGTGTCAAGAGTTTAATGAGACCTCTTCACATTTGGCCTGCTCTGGTTAGGCGTTTGTGGTAAACGTGGGGTTTTAATTGCTGTTATTAAATAGGCCTAATCAATTCTCTTCATCCTCTGACTCCTCATACATTTTGACTGACCTACAAAATTGATGTTTAGGGTGAAGGCATTATTGCGTGAACCGTTCCGAATCGCTAATGAGGATTCAAGTAGCTACATAATACTGCATGCATAACCATTACTCCAAGAGTCGGAAGTGTTTTTAAAAATGACTATAAATCTTCTCCCTAAATATAGCAAATGTAGTTATTTTAATTGTTGAGGTTGTCACGGTGAACCGATGAGTGGATAATGGATGGAAATTTGTACATTTAAAGGAGAGTTGGATATCCGCAGCACATTCACTACAGCCATGTCTAAAGATCACAGTGAAGATTTTACCGGCAGGTTCAGAGAGATTGCAAGGGAGATTCGTATTGTAAGTATTTATTTATTTGTGTGACTATGCTATAATCTCATCATCATCATCATCATCATCAATGACTTTACAAAAGCGCATATAATAGCCTATAAGATTGAATGTTAGACCAAATATGATTTATTTCTCTACAGAGTTCTGCTTTACCCCAAGCGATTCTTTCTGATTCATTCCAAGGTAAAGCAGTTTGCGAGAGGTGTAAAGACGACATCCTAGACAGGTATCTCCTTAAGGTAAGAATGCTATTTTCATGTTAAAAATATTTTTGTTTATTAAATTGATCATTTTAAATGTTGTATAGTTCAATATCGGTAGGAAGTCAGAATAGATTCATTTTTACGAATCACTCGACAGACGGTTCGTTTCATTAAGCCGATTAAAACCCCGTACAGCATTTTGTTTCATTTTTGTAGTAAAATTTTATATCCCCTATTTCAGAGGTCGGGAACCTTTTTTCACTTAGGAGCCAATTTAAAAAATTTTGGTTGATGGATTTTTTCGAAAGGGCCATACCACAAATGAATAATTTACTATTTTCAAAAACAAGGTTTTACAATAAAATAAAATGTTTATATTGCCCATAGACTACTCAAAAGCAAACAAATATGCAAATAGCCTACTAATAGGTAACATGTTGCAACATGGAATTGAGTAGACTACATGCGTTTGTAGGCCTACGGGTCTCCATAAAATTACTTTATTACTTTATTGCAATTTTTCCTGAAAAATGTAACTTAGCTTTTGGGCTGGAATGAAAATAGCATTTAAAATATCGCGACATCCGATTATATGGTGAATATTTTTGCTTGATTGATTTTGCTTTAAAGATTAAATTAATTTATTGAAACACGAAAAACTTAAACAAAAAGACATTTCTAAATTCAAATTTAACTTTAAACGAAAATGGGGGGGGGGGGGGGGGTCCATTTGCCATCACGCAAGTATCAGTATGCAGCAACAGGTGTAAATTAAGAACTTAAGACAATTTAAGATAATTATAATAATCACCATAATAAATAAGCCTAATAAGTTCCTTTGTGTTCCAACTGTGTTTGTATTGCGTTTGTTAATACAGTTTATGCTGCCTAAAGAAAAATAATTAGAACTAAATTTTAGCTTCAAGGTGAACGTGTCTTGTATTACTTCATAATTAAATAACGTTCGTCTTTGTTTTTAATACAAAGATAGCTGTATATATTACTGAACCTACAGAGATGCGTTCACAATGTGTAAGGGTGAACTGCTCCGTCACAGCACCTCACGAGATGATCGGGGATCATTTGCAGCATTCTACTAGATTATACTTCCAAATAGTTTTCAGTTGAATGGAACAGAGGAGTGATAACTCTTTACATGCGCTTGTTTCACGAGACAGGGTCCCGCTGCACCAACGCTGCACCCCTCTGAACAAACAGTGAATCAAGACACGAGCATTGACAGCTTTTCTTATAATAAAGTTTCTTCAAGCGCGCGTCTTTTTGACTAAAAGCATTTCTTGTCATGTGTCACTCCGAGACATCTTACAGGTCACCCACCTGTTACCCACACATGAAACACAATTAAACGAGGAGCTCGTGAACTGGATTGAGGCTCATCGCATTTTGCGGGTGCTATGTCACACCCTTGTGCACATAAAAAATAACGAACATTCATAAAATCGCTCGGAGAAAATGCTCTTAACAGCTAAGATAAAACTTGTAATAGATCACTCAGAGAAGTCTTACAGGTTAATAAGTTATAATTAAAATAAAATAATAAACTAATTATTACACATGTAAACTATTAATCAATGTTGTTTAGCCTACTTTTCCAACAATATTATTGAGAACATCAGTGTAATCCCAATATTAACATGAATGTTAATTAATTTTAATATCAAATTATTTCCTATACCATAAACAAATTTCCATCTCACCATGTTTTTCCTTCCAGCTATCCTTCATGGTTGTAATACACTTTGCGAATCATGTTGATCGAGTCATTAAAATGAATCGATTCGAAAGAACAATTCACAAATTACCTGATGATTCTAATGTATGCTGTCCAACTGGCCACGGAAACCATTGGAAATGAGTGTACAATTAAGCCATTTAAAGTAGTTTTTGAGCAGTCTCTGCAGCTGAACACTCTTTTGGTGTATTTGTTGAACTTAGGTAAATGACTTATGCTGGCACTCACGATGCCTTTCATGCAGTGTGTGCCACATAAACCTGAGCAGACACACGAGCTGCTACATCAGAGGGAGAGAGGTCTTTTGCAAAGTAGATAACTTCAGGTACTTTTGCTGTCTAAAGAAACAAAATAAAAGTAATTTGTGTTGCAGTTTGTGTTTAGCATAATCAAAATACAATTATGACTGCTTGACAGGAGGTATCGGACGTGGTGCTCGTGCTGTGGAGAAAGTTCACTCCATGGACTGGGTGCGCAGGGCGAAAGGAAATGTTTACCACCTGGCATGTTTCTCTTGCTTCTCTTGCAAAAGGCAACTGTCTACTGGTGAGGTGTTTGCTTTGGTTGGGCAAAAGGTGCTGTGTAGAGTGCATTATGACAGCATGCTGGACAAACATAAAGAGGCCATGGAAAAAGGTGAGTCCTGAGTGTGTAAAAAAAGATGCAGATTTGAATGCATGAAAGAGAGTATATACAGATGAATTGGACAAGATTTGCATAGTTTGAGTAAAAATAAAACCTATAACTATTAAAATCTACAGTCTGATTATTGTGATGTAAAATTGAATTCAGAGCAGTTACAATAAGGGCCAGATTTTAAGGAATAAGACGCAGTTGTTTGATTTAGATAGGCCTCTGGTTTTGATACACAGCCTGTAGCCTTTTAAAACTTGAATACATTGAGTAATCATTCCTTAATGAATATTTTTATCTGTGCCAAACCCTTTATTATTCCAGAGAAAACTGGCTGAGCCTGGCAGTGCATTGTGGACAGGGTGTGAGATCGACCAAATGCCATCTAAAAGAGCACGCACCCGTTTCACTTCAAATCAGCTACAGGTAAATCAAAGCATATATATAATTTTCTAAATACATGTTAACCTTTTTTGTTGTTGTTGTTGCAGATGCTCAGTTTGTCCCACACACTCAACGTAATATGTCAGGTTTTATATTGATTTGTGTGAGAAGTTTATTACTGTTTTAAGGGGTATCAAATCTATAATGAGAAAGCTTGGGGTTTGATACGAGACAAAAAAGATTAAAAAAACAAAATCGATCAAGCATAATGTTAATCAGACATCAATCAAATTTCTGTGGCTTGCAGTCCTTGCTCCTGGTGGCATCATTGTAATGTATTTGACCTACAGATCATGCAGGCTCAGTTTGCCCAGGACAATAACCCAGACGCAAAGACACTGCAGAGACTGGCTGAACAGACCAGGCTTCGACGACGTGTCATTCAGGTTAGAGACCTATTTATAGCGGTTTCTAAACAGTATAAATGGAGTAAGGTGTTTTGCATAAATCATAGGTGTTTATGCAAACATATTATATTGCCATGTCACTTGTCGTGATATAAAAATAACTGTAGCTTAAAATGCATTGGTGTCACGCCACAACATTGTTTGTTAAGGTTTTAATTAGTCTGAATGAAATCTTTCAGCCCCAGATGTCCACCAAGGCACTTAAAATGAAAAGTATATACTTAGTGTTGAATAATAATGTAATAAAGTGGTTATAACAATTGTATTAATGTTATGTTCAGCCAAGAGCATAAGGGAGGATAACCTGACACTCATAAAAAGCATTACATATTTATTGATTTCTGTATGCATACACTGCATGCAGGGGATTTTTTCCCCTTTTTCACCCAATTTGGAATGCACAATTCCCAATGTGCTTTTAAGTCCTCATGGTCACGTAGAGACACCTCAATCCGTGTGGTGGAGGACGTATCCCAGCTGCCTCTGCATCTGAGACAGTCAACCCGCGCATCTTATCACGTGGCTTGTTGAGCGCGTTGCCACGGAGACAACTCAACTCACCACATGCCCCATGAGAACGAACCACATTAGAGCGACCATGAGGTTACCCCATGTGAGTCTACCCTCTCTAGCAACTGGGCCAATTTGGTTGCTTAGGAGACCTGGCTAGAGTCACTCAGCATGCCCTCGATTCGAACTAGCGAACTCCTGGGGTGTTAACTAGTGTCTTTACCATGGCTACCGCCTGCCTTCTCATTTTTAGCTAAGATTTGAATATTCAGTACTGTGAGAAAGTCTTAGGCACATACGATTTTTCACAAAAACATTTGTCTTAAAATGGTTATTTACATCTTCAGCTTTAGTGTATCAACAGGAAACATACATTTTAGACTCTCAAACATTCCTTTTACAAATAGAAGAGAATAGAAGAACAGGGAGCCCTGCAACAGATGCCATGGTCCCCCACAGAGCCCACCACTGAACATCGCGTCAATCTGGGATTACATGAAGAGACAGAAGTAATTGAGGCAGATAGCCTAAATAGATTAATAGCTTGGAACATTCTACCTGCCAGCAAACAAGAAAAACTGTCCAGGTGTACCTTTGAGAATTGGTGCTGTTTTGATCGCAAGTTTTATGTTTACTGGACTCAGTATGATGTGAATTGATAACTAATGAAAACTATTTATGGCATTATTGTAGAAGAAATCCTCACTATGCAACATTTTTCACAAGTGCCTAAAACTTTTGCACAGCACTGTACATTTCCCCTAATCGATTTCTTCCTTTCTTTCCTGATAAGGTTTCAGAACTGTCGGGCCCGCCATAAGAAGCACCCCCCCCCTCATTCACCAGTACCAGCCTATGGTCTGTCTGCACTCCAGCCAGTTTTCTCCCAGTCTATCCTGAACGAGCTGCATTACACAATTCATAGTGCTACAGATACTCCTCTGCTTACAACACTGCACTCCTGCATTGAAGGTAAGGAAATCCACTCATACAAATGGATTGGCTGGCTCACTGAGGGGACTTCAATCCTTGTGCACTGCAATATACCAGCTTTTGTTTAGCTATACAATAATAAAAAATTAAAAACTAAGACCATCAATTTAACACATTCATATAGTGTGATTAATTATATAAAAAGTATGTGTACAAAATTTACGCAATTAATCATGCCCCCTGACCATGCATACATTCCAGCCACATTGAGAGATGTCATGAAAATTGCATTTGGAAAAGTGTCTAGGGTAAAGATGAACTTGAAACTATTTTTGTGCTTGTGTATTCGTGCTTTTGTTAACGGCTTTGCTTCTTTTTTGTCTCCAGTGCACACACCATCATCTTTGCTCTATAAGCCCTTGCTGTCCCACCAAACAACACATCTACCAATCAGCAGCAGCTAAACCTCCCGTGATTGCTCCCCTCCCCTATTAAGACTCTTGTTCTTAAATTCTGATTAAATGCTTATAGTAAAATTCAGTTGCAAACAGAGTCTAAATTATGGCGGCCACATTGTAATGTCAACTTTACTTCCGAGATGGAACTATAATTAATGCAGAACAAGAAATTCTCTGACACGCCAACATTTATATTAAGATTTGAAGTTAAAATTGTAATTGTGTTTTCTGTATGACCTAAAGAATTTGTTTAAATGGTTGATGAAAATTAATCATAAAACTACAAGTTTTGCTACTGTCACCATGGATGCATAGCCATTTTACCTTTGTTTGTACAGTGTGTTAATAACTGTCTTGACATGTTTAATTGGAACAGTTGCTGTTTTTGCATTTAATTTATTCAAACATTTAAAAAGGTTGTGTTTTTTGTTTTTACCCCATGTGGTCTAAGTAAATGTGAATAACTTGCACTATTTTTATGTGCCTATCAGAAATTCTTTATTTATGAACTTTATCCTCGCATGCACTCAGAATACATCACAAAATCACAAAGCATATCAAAATGGCATGATATAGGTTCACAAAAATAACAAAAGCATGCTTACCACATTGTAAATAATGAAGAGAATTAAACAGTTACATTACTATAAGATGAAGAACCTAATAATAACAGTTTGACAAAGGAAATCCCTGCTTTGTTAACAACATCTCTCTGCACTTTCTTAAAACAGGTCAACTCAATGCCGAATAATGTTAGAAGGACAGCTGCGTAACATT
This sequence comes from Moxostoma hubbsi, assembly GCA_032164185.1. Lineage (NCBI taxonomy): Eukaryota > Metazoa > Chordata > Actinopteri > Cypriniformes > Catostomidae > Moxostoma > Moxostoma hubbsi. The sequence goes on along the minus strand of JAVLUX010000018.1, from coordinate 14,134,084 downwards.
CCATCGCACGCACACACTGCAATACTGTTCACTTTCAAGTGTTCTTTAAAAACACAAAACTTGTAAAGAATACATTTCATTTGAACTACTTAAATATTTCTTTCAAATGACACTGAATAATGGAAAGAAAATATAATTGGCTAAAATGATGTGTGAATAGACAATGAAACCACACTCTTAAGAAATGTAGTGTGTAACCTCATACTGGTAGAGAACACTCATTCTGATGAGATCTCAGTTGGATGAATGGTTAACAAAAGGATGTAGTGAAGGAATAAATAGAATTATAAGCTCTGCACAGCAGAAAATGGTTTATACCAACATGTGTTATGGTTAAGAGAGCTGTTAACATGTTGGAGAAAGGCACTTCATCTGAACGGCTATTACAAACAGCAACTTATTAAAGATAAGAAATAAATTCATTTAGTGAATACTGAATTAGTGTCACCTGTAATTTTCTCAATATGAGAGAAGTGGTAGTTTCTTTCACCCCAAATGGGTGCTAACAGCATGGGATATTCTTATAAATGACAAGAAATGGTTATAAAATGACTAAAACCTACAAAAAGAAGGATGCAAACAGGTTGTTTTCCATCTCTCTCCCGTACACACACATGAACAGCAAGGAGAAAGCAAAAAGGAGTAAATGATCTCTATTGTATTTTTAAAAAAAACACGTAATATGGCACCAACATGGTGACTAGTATACAGGTAAAGTGGGCCCATTTCGGATCATTTGTCATTGGTGTTGTTCAGTGCTTGAAGTGGGGCGTTACGCAGTGATACGCAGAACCTGCACTTCTATAATTTACTTCTATATGTTTTTCTTGCGTACCACCACTTTTCAGAGTCTCCTGGTACGATGCAATGTCTTTATTTAATGCAAGTCAGTGATTTGATGTGGCCCGCCAATCGCTTTTTCTGAACTTCCAATGGATTTTGATTAAATCGCGGTACACATCCGAACACTCTCTGACCAAAACTCAGCAGTGAATTTAACAACAATCAACATGTGCAACAGCATTGGTGCTTGTCAAGCTGTCTGTGGTCCAGATCCGGAGGAGCGTGCGTGTTTAAGCTTGTCTGGCCATAGATCAGTTACACTATTTTCCAAAACATGAACCAGCAACTTTTGGGTGAGCACATTTTATTACGTCTTATTCACTCAAATGTATTTATGCAAATTGCTTAACTGCTGGGTGCAGTCAAAACTACAGACTATAGACTTAAAAAATAAAAGCTGTTACAGAAGTAATGTCAGCTCATATGCACAACCTTTTTTTTTTTTACAAGAGGCAAAACGATGATGAAACCCGAACCTTCAAAGAAAATACATAGGAAAATTTGCTTTTATTCTCCATTCTTTTCTGTAATGCTCGTAAAAAGATTACGTGAATTGCCATTGATCTTGCCTATGCCAATCCTGAACATCATCAAATCAGTTTGTTCACAGTTTCTAATGATTATTTTTTGCACAAGTATCTGGCTCATGTGTGGAAATTAAGGTGTGCAGGATAAGGAAGGCGAATATTGCCCTCAATGAATGGGAGGATTAAATAAAATTAAAAAAGGAAAAAAAGACAATGCCCATTTTGTTCTCTTATGTGTGTCTTATTGACAAAGATACAGAGTTTTGACGATCTAAATATTCTTTCTCAGTTCTCATAAACAATAACCCTACTTTGTATGATTTTTTATTTTCAAAGTAAAGCTAATCAAAACCTATTTGTTATTTGAGGATGTAAGGTCATTTTTGATCTTCAGCCAGATCTTAAAAAGGAATTTATGACCAGTCCTTGAAAATGCTATTTAAATACAGTTTTTAACGTAATTAAATACTATTTTAATGTAAATGAACACATTATTAACCATTTTATTTTTACATGTTAACATGTTAGCTATAAAAAGTGTTAGGTAAGATAAATACGGATACACATTTTTGGCCCCAGTTGTCAAAAACAAAACAAAAAAGTTTAAAAAAATATACTAACAAGGAGAGCACCTGTACTTTTTCTTCCACTTCAAGCACTGGTATTGTTTAAAATATGATACAAATGGCTACATCATTGTCATCCCATACAAGTATATGATAAACTTAATGCTTAATTATTTAGCAGTATATATGCACATATTGATAGATTGATAGATTAAGTGTCCCACTTTACCTTTAAATCGCCCTAGTTGACATTATGCTAAAAGCTTATAATTTTAGTTGCCTGTGACTTTAACGAGTGCCTTGACAGACCCACAGGAATACAGTAAAGAAGAAGCCTTTTTGCCCATTGTAAAGCTTTCTTTTGCCTACTGTACTGCTGTACACTAAATCTAACCTTTATTGCGAGTAAATAGAGAAATAGAGATGTGACCTTGGCCAGATTCGAACCAAGGTCGCCATGGGCCATAAGCTCCATATGGGATGACCAACTGTCAGCACCACAGCTCTGATTGCTATCCTTTCTTTTAACAATATTTGATTCAATAACAATAATCAATACTTTATAATGAACACATTAAAAGGGCGTCACATCAAACCCTCTTATATTTCTACCTTTGATCATATACTGACATCAAAATGTCTGAATACTGCTTAAATCATTGCCGTTACCAGCCTTAAATGGTCATAGATGTTAACTCTCAGGAAACATTTTGGTCAATTTCTCTTTTGACATTGTTTCTGCTCTTTTCTACCTCTTCTTTTCTCCGCTGGTCTCTTACAGTTCTTCTTGTTCAGGATAGATCTCAGACTGCTGCCCATGTAATAGGGGCGTGACGCTGAGCCGTCATTCTTCTCTAGATCCATCACTGTGAACAGGAGCACAAGCAACATTACAGCAGACCAATCATAAATGAGAGTTTTGCACCAATCAGAGGCAAAGACAGGAATAATAAAAGAACTTCACTGGAGAAAGTTGACATGCATTTGATAAACTAACACACTTGCACTATTAATTAAAATGTTTATACACATTGACCCCCAAAAAGTACTTGGACACTCAAGACACATCCATATCCATTGCATAGATAAAAACATTAAGCGGCATCTGCAAACATATCTTTGCCAATTTTGCAATTAATCAACTTGTCAAAAGTCATGTTCCACTAACATTTGACAGCCTGAATGTGTCTAAATTCTTTGTCCTAATTTTGAGCAGTATCTTTTTTAGTTTTATTATTTAAACTTCCAACAAACTTGCTTTTAAGATTGTATTTTTTTTTAATTTTTTTTTTTTGCTTAAAAGTGTGCTTGCACTATTTTTCTTTCATATAAATACCACTTTGTTTGATCTTATGCAATAACATTCATACATTTTGAAGTGTGACTTAAATGTCCCCACTTTTGGAGGCCACTGAATACTTCTATATAATATTATTTTCTTCTTCATCAGTTATGCACACATAATACAAATGAACAATGTTGATTTTATTTGTTGACGTAATAAAGTATGAAAAAAATAGAATTAAACAATAATATTTAGATCAGCTTTATTCTAAAGGAAAAACACTTTTATTTAATTTTTACAAAACTTCCCCATTAAAAGACATATATTTGTACCGAACCTCACAGAGTAGACACAGGAACAAGCCTGGTCAGAACATTACAAAATTACAAAAAAAGGATTATACTGTATATTCCTTACTTAAACTTGAAAAAGGTATAGGTTGATTGCAAAAAACAAAACAAAAACAAAACAAAGGAGAGTAACACTCCTTTTAAAACTAGGCACATTTACTAAATACTGCCATCAGGACACCTGAAAATTCATAGACTCTTTCAAAACATTGTTATAAGAGAATATACACTGTAATTATTCTGATTCCTTCCATACAATGGACATTAGCCATTAGGTTATGACAAAGCTAATATAAAATGTATGTACCTCACGGACTAATATCAGTCCATCCATGTGCACATCAATGTACTGTATGAGCTTATAAAACAGAACTGGCTTAAAATCAAGTTTTGTACACAAAGAGTATAAGGAAACAAACAGACACTGCAATCTTTACTTATTACAGAGAAAATATCTAGAACAAAGCCTTCCACCTTGACTTGCTTAATTATTGGTTACCCGAGTATTATCAAACCTGAAAGTAATTGCTCAATCCAAAAATAATAATTCTGTCATCATTTCCCCCTCATGATGTAATAACTGTCTTTCATGGAGCAGTAAAGAAGGTGTTATGCAGAATGACAGCCTAAATCACCATTCACGTTTATTATATGTTACAAATATAAAAAGATGCTGTGAAAGTACTGTCTGAGGCTAACATGACCGTACACCTCATTTTGTGTTCCATGGAAGAAAGAAAGTCGTATGGGTTTGGAACAACACAAGAGTGAGTAAATAATGACAAAAGTTTAATTTTTGGGTGAACTTTCCTTTTAATTTTGTTAGACAAGTGGCTAAGGCAATGATGGGCATAATGTAATACCAGTTAGAAAAAAAATGAAAACAGTAAAGCTAAAAGGCAGCAAAGACAGTTCAAAGGTGAAGAGATGGAATGCTATGGATTTTATTGGCTCCTGATTCCATATTCCAGAAGGCCATGCCTGGCTGCAGGATAGATGCAGTGTGCTACAGTAGTAGCGATGTTCTTTAAGTCCCACTGAGATGGGAAGTTCAGGACACAGCATACAATAATTTTGGCTTGCATTATCAGTTTTTTTTAAGTATACTATGCAATCCTGGAGGCATGTAATAAGGTTTAGAAGGACTGCCATCATTCCTTTCAAGATCTTCACCTGATGGGTGTCCCATCAAATCAGATGGACAAAAAAAGAGTGGAAGAGTGAAGGAGAAAAGCCGCAGCGTGGAGAGGAAAAGGAAAAGAAAGAAAGGAGGAAAGAGTTAGTAGTTGGGAAATTTGAGATGATGTCAAGTAATCAAGCTATCAATCTAAATACACAGAGATCAAATCAGTTTACTGTAAATATTAGAATACGCAAAGTTAAAATAAAGAGAGAAAATGATCAGTGGGAATTTATAAAATACGAAAAAGACATGTTTAACCCATGAAATGTTGAAAATATCAATGCTGTTTGGCGATTGTTAATCAAACATACATAACCAGTTGAATATTGTGTATGTAGAAAGGCATACTTACAGAAGCAGAGGAACAATGTATCTACACACATGGCATAAACATTGAAGAATCCGTGTGCAATCATATAAGATCCAAATATCACAGTCTGTGTAAGAAAAGAGGGAGAGATTACATTAGAATGAATCAGGATTACCAAACATTTTGACTTTTCCAGTTGTTTGTGACTACAAGATATGGATTTCTTGCTTGCACTCACAAAGACAAATTTCTAGCCAATTAAATATTTAACAGCGGGGCAGAACAAAAAAAAAAAATTCACTAATATTGAAATTTCCATGCCTTATATGATTTTATTAATATCCATGACTTTTCCAGGCCTGGAAATCACAACCCTGATATTTTCAGGTTTTTGAGAAATTCTTAGAAATCTAAGGAATACCTGTAACAACAAATAAAATAATATTTTCAACGGCATTAGTAAGTTGTAATGCTTTCACTCACCAGTAGAGGGACCCAATAGTAATTTAATGATGGCACCTCTTCCTGGATAACCGGAATTTGGCGGGTGAAGAAAAAGAAAGCAAGGACACCTGCGAGAACACATTCATATCATCAGCAAAAATAAACAAATTAAAAAAAAGCTAAGGATGCTTATCTCCATGTCCGCATGCTATTCCTTGTAAAATATAACAAGTGTGTATAATACAGAGTTAAAAGTCAACTTACCCACACTTCCTGAGATCAGCAGTTTGCCTAAGAACAGCAGGAAGTCAGTCACCTTGTCCAGAACAGCAACTCTAGAGAAAAAACACACAGAATAATAAATAGGTGCTTTAAATAGTAATATTTAGTCTTAGAACTTAAATGAGATACTTTAGAACAACGAATATTCCAAGAACTTGCAATTAAATTGACGATAAATAGTTGCGTCTGACAAAAATGTATTTTTTCACACATGACTTCTATTATATTAACAGACAATTGTTGAAATCAAGTTCAAAAGACAATAAGGAAAACATTAGACAACAAAATAGAAGTGCTTTTATCGTGTGGAGGCCACATTTTGAGAATTCAATTTTGATAAACCACTGATGATATAGTATTGTATCAAGGAAAACTCAAATTATAGCAACAGTAACACTAAAAGCATCCTGGCAATTTTATTGTGACAAGAAAAAGAAAACATTATTTAATGTGTGTGACAGACTCCTTGCAGCTTTGAACATTCACAAATAGACAGGTTTATAAATGTTTCAGCTGTGCTCATTTTTACCTCATAACGTTCCTCATTAAAAGGAAGAAAGCGTCCCGTGCAGAGGCACAGAAATTCTTGCCGTATATTGCAATCTGAAGACACAAATCAGAAGGAACAAGCAACATCAGTAGACTCCTCCTGTCTGTCTGCACTCAAAAAGCATGCTGAATTTAAAAACCCAAATGATACAAATAAAAAACAAAAGTAGAATTATGTAATCCGTGTTTCTAGAAAAAGTGCATTGATTGTGACTCACCATAATGTAAGCATTCCTGTTCATGAA